>CAMTDV010000007.1:45669647-45690492 GCA_947069175.1 Scalesia atractyloides
TTTACCAAATTAATTCAATCAACTAATTGCTATTTCTCAATAAACAAGTTAGGTATAATGACAAGGTTTATTTTATAATTAATTCAATTGTTTCCCCGGTTTTATTGGCCAATTTTACTGACAACTTAACAAATTCCTAAGAACACGAAAAGTAACATAAACCTATTCAATGGAAGACATCCATCTAAGTTCATGCAAAACAATCAAACAATCATAATTCAAGCAAAATCATGCAAATACTTTAAACTAGATAATTAAAATTGTGACCTTTACCAATTAAAAATTCAAACCATAAATTAACTTAAATCAAATCAAAGTTTCATAAAATCCATCATCCAAAACCTAGGCAACTGAATAAGATCTAGCCCAAAAACATGTTTGAAAAGCAAATTAAACAAGGTTTATAATAAGGTAGCTAATTAAGCAAAACAAGGAAATCAAAGGTCAAGATTGGTATGATAAAACCGTGATAAACTCCTGCCTTGAACTCCCTTGATCACTTACACAATCCTTGCAGCTTAGATCCTCTTCTTCTAGCTCCAAATCTCCAGAAAAGTGCTCCTAATAAGCCCTAGTTCGTCCAAGATTGTTCCAATATGAGTTTAACTTCAATAATAATTCTTTTAATATCAAAACAAGTCCACTTTCAATCTGGTTTCGAAACTTTCTGGATAAAAGGCCCTCTCGCCTGCCGCGAGAGGTTTGAAGCATGCCGGTCGCCCCCGCGACCGGGTTGTAATTCCTGTTTTGCGTTTTGTTTTCTCATTTCCGATCCACTCACGTCCCGGCTCGGTTCTTTTCACCATTTTCGCTCATTTTTCCCATCCTTCCAACCGTTTTCACGAACCAAGACCTGCAAAACATGTTTGGATTAAAAGTAGATAAATTCTTGACAAACCTAAACGAAAACGCGCTAAAACTATACAAACTCTACAAGATTAATGGATGTATTATTCAATACATCAGACCTGAAGAGAGATATTTGCTCATGGAGAAGCTAATATTGGCACTAGTCTTTGCCTCAAGGAGGCTGAGAAGGTACTTCCAAGCACATAGAGTAGTCCTGTTCACAGACCAACCCCTGCAAAAAGTATTGAGAAGGCCGAAGTTCTCCGGCCGGCTAGCCAAATGGGCAGTAGAGTTAGGGGATCACACCATTGAGTACAAGGCAAGAACAACAGTAAAGGGAAAAATCTTGGCAGACTTCCTCGCAGAAGTCCCCGAGGAAGAAGAAAAGGAACTCCTCAAGTGTAAAGAGCTAGAGGAAAGAGAAAAGACAGACGGGATAGCAGTGTGGAAGCTATATACTGATGGAGCATCTAGCGAAGAGGGCCGGGGCAGGTATCACCCTCATGAGCCCCGAAGGTATCGAACTAACCTATGCGATCAGGTTGGACTTCGAGAACACAAACAATACGACTTAATATGAAGCCCTTCTGGCTGGTCTAAGGTTAGTAAAAGGAATGAAAGCAAGAAATGTTGAAGCCTACTCAGACTCCCAACTAGTTGTGAAACAATATAATGGAGAATACGACACCAAAGATGACACTATGGCCTAATATGTCACCTGAGTGAAGTAACTTGCCAACACATTCACTTCTTTCAAGCTGGAGTACATGCCCCAGGGGAAAAATAGGAAGGCAGATGCCTTGAGCAAGCTGGCATCTGTGGCCTTCGACCACCTAGCCAAGGAAGTAAAAGTGGAAGTGCTGGCATCACCTTCCATTAGGAACAAAGAAGTGTCCTCTGTCGAAAACATCAAGTAGTCCTGGATGACCCCAATCGTCAAGTTCCTAGAGGAGGGAACCCTTCCAGAGGATGAGGTTTTGGCAAGAAAGATAAGGGTAAAGGCGCTCCAGTACGAAATCATAGATAGCCAACTCTTCAGAAGGTTATACCTGGGCCTTTCACTAAAGTGTGTGGATGAAGAAGAGGTGAGATACGTGATCTAGGAAATTCATAAGGGAATATGCGAGATGCACTCAGGACCAAAAACAGTTGCAGCCAAGGCAATGAACATCGGATTCTATTGGAATCACATGTACAACAACGCCCCACAAGAGATCAAAAAATGTGACAACTGTCAAGGGCATGCCCCTCATACCCACATGCACAAGCACCCGATAATCCCAGTCTCCAGGTCCTGGCCATTACAAAAGTGGGCCATCGACATTATAGGACCTTTCCCAGAGGGTCCGGGAGGTGTCAAGTACGTAGTGGTCGCTATTGACTACTTCACAAAATGGGTAGAGGCAAAACCTTTAGCAAAAATCACGGGTGAACAAATGAAGAGGTTTTTCTTAGACAACATCATCTACCGATTTGGGATCCCTCGGGAGCTAGTCAGCGACAACGGGGTGCAATTTGCAGGGAAGCCCTTCAGACCTTGGTGTCAGCAAATGCACATACAACAGATCTTCACATCTGTCACCCACACCCAAAGCAACGGGCTGGTGGAAAGAGCTAACCAAAGTTTAATCATAGGAATGAAAGTAAGGTTGGGCCTGAAAGCAAAATGGCTGGTTGGAGGATTTACTTATGTCTTATGGGCATACAGAACCACTCCCAAGATATCCAATGGAGAAACACCTTTCAGCTTAACGTATGGTACCGAGGCAGTCATCACGTCTGAGCTCGGCTCCCCCACGGCAAGGCTAAGGCTAAGGGAAGCAGAAAACGGACATGATTTGAGGATGAACCTCAACCTACTCGAGGAAAGGCGGGAGATCGTTGCGGTATGAGAAGTAGGGTACAACAAGCAAATGGAAAGGTATTACAATACCAGGATGAAAAAGTTGAACATGGTCCCGGGTGACCTAGTGTTACAAACAACAAAACAAGTTTGCACGAAGGTACCGGGAAGTTAGGACCTAAATGGAAAGGACCTTACAGGGTCAAATGGGTGAATGGAAAAGGAACATGCAAATTAGAGACACTTCAGGGAAAAGAGGTTCCTAGAACATGAAACTTGATGCAAATCCGAAAGTACTATGTGAAGGAATATCACCCCAATAAAACGGGGACGAAGGAACGAGGAAAAGGTATGGTGCCTAAGTAATCATTTTGTAATGCCAACAATGAAAAAACCGTTTCTAATTTTTGTATTGCCTTATGTTTCAAACAAAACATGTACTGGGACACTCCCCAAGCAATGGTAATTAATGACTTGTTTCCAATTATTCAAAAGGTTATCGAAGCATAACCCAATAACAAGGCGATAAACCGGGATAGACGTGTCCAATGGTTTTCTTACAAAAAAAACACGCTTAGACATAGCAAGCATGTCAAAAATCCCGGCCGTGGGGCAAGGATAAAGTCGACTAGTCCACAATATAATAAACACAATTTACTACAACAAGAAGCAACACAAATTGAGCAAGCTGTCTCTTTGTATACAAGCTACAATTAAAATATAGTTATGCAAAAACTATATAATGATAAAAACATCCAACTTAACATGATTTACAACTGTTGGCAAAAGTTACAAAAAAGAACTAAGTAAAAAGGCACCAAAATGCCATAGGCACCAAGGGCTCTTCAATCTCAAGGTCCCCATTCTAGATGCAAAACATTTCCTGCAAAAAGTAGCACAAAATAAGAAAATGGAAAACAACACAAACCATTCAAGAAGCAAACATATACGATAAACACGAAAAGGGAAGCATAACCCCTTAAGGTTCAAAGAAGCCCCAACACAAAGGCCCTTAGACCAACAAAGGCAACAAAACAAAAGTAGCAAGTAAGTGTTAGGGAAATACAACCATATCGAACAAGTGTTTAAAGTGTTTATCAAGGGTAGAACCCCCAGAATGAGCACACTCCCCACCAGAGGAGGCACCAGCGGCAACAAACAAGGATTTCAGTTCTTGGAGGGACATGAGGGGTTGTCAGCCAGCTTAATGAGAAGATCAGGGGTCCGGTCAGAAATCTACTCCTGAATCTTGTCCAGCTGCTTCTTGGCCTTAGAGTTGTAATGATGAGTCTGTTTGTGCTTTAGACCTTGGGATGCGAAAGCATACCATCCTTTAAACTTGCTTGATAGCCCATGTTCCGGTAAGCCTAGTAAGCCCTCTCCAAGGAACCTTTGAACTCCGGAGACTGGGAGAAGGTAGAGAGGAAGCACCCGAAACCTTGGGACAACAGCCAGTTCTGCTCCGCAACAAGCTTTTGGTTATCTTCTTTAACAATCCCCAGATTCGCATATAGAGTATCCACGTCCGCACCAAAAACTGAGGTAGCAGCCTTGCAATGATTGACATCTGCAATCAACTACTCCCTCTCCTGTAATAGCTCTTCTCTCTCCCTGGCCCAACCCTTCTCCCTCTCCTTCAACACAACCCCGGAAGGCTAACAACAGCAAAGGAAAAATACAATCTTAGACAAAATCACAATCCAAACACAAAGGAAAATAGGTAGCACAGAAGAAACATTCATCCTTCTCCAAAAGGCTACTCTCAGCATTTACTACACGACACTAAAGCTCCACAGCAATGGTCTGCGAAGTCTTCAAACGACCCTTTAAGTCTTTTTTCTCATCCTTCAACCTCTGAACATGTTGCAACATATTAGCCCCCCCCCCCCCCCCCCCCCCCCAAAAGAAGGTTTCACATATAGCCATGCAATATTGATCCTCGAAAATTCCAGGATCCAAGGCAGAGTTCATGAACTTGTGAGAAGGGGGAAGAGCATGCACCATAAAGTCCCGAGCAGTATCCCCGGTGTTAAAAACAGATGAAGAGGTTATCTTCCAGTTAGAAGCATCGGGAGGAGGACACCCCTCAGCAAACAAGGGACCTAGAGGAGAAGTTTGAACAACAGTCTTGGCAGGCACCACATGGACCTCCGGTCCCTTCTTCTTAAGCTGCAACGAAGTGGAAGAGGTTGGAATGGCGATCGGAGCTTTCGAACTTCACTACATATATAAAAAAAGGAGAAAGGGGACAAGGGAATAAGAAACACAGGCTCACACAAAAAGCAAAAAGAAAAAGTGTGACAACCAACTTACAGGAAGGGGTCCCGAGATAAGGCTAGAGGTTGGTCGAAGGAGTCCCATCCTCAACAATCGCCTCCATGTCCAGACCCTCTGCAGCAAGTGCTTCCCCTCCAAGGACAACACCCATCTCTTGATTCTCAACCCCCCCAACCACAAAAGATACACGTTTTACATCGGCCTGCATTAAATTCCACAATGACATTTCTGCACAAAAAACACAAGGACAACAAATGGATAACACAAAAATCATACATCTGGCCAAGGCACAACTAAACACATTCAAAAGTGAAATGTACCAATACCATCCAGAAAGGCCTTAGGACGGGTCGAGTAAAAAGGGCTCAAACCTCCCATTTCCAGGATACCATCGGAAAGTGGAAGGCACGAATAACATTCTCGTACATCTTCCTCTATAAAACATCCTTAGCAGCAGATAAAGGAGGAACGTCGTCTTCCATGGTAGCAGCGCGATCCTTGATCAGAAGGGGTTTAGATAGAAGAAGGGGAGAAACGAAGATAAAGCGATTCTTCCATTCCTTAGGGTATGTGGACGTGGGCATAAAAGAGTATCAAGGAGAGGAGATGTTGTCTTTTATCTTCTCAAAAGTAAACCATTCGCCGTCGGAACACAAACGATAAAACCGCCAAAATAGGGGCACCAACGGCTCTCGACAAAAGCGACACAAGAAAGTTCAAAGTGAACAATCCTTAGAAAAGTAAGAGGGTGCAGTTGAGAAAAGTGAATCCCATAATGTTTAAGAAGGCTCATCTTGAATGGTGACAAGGGATATCGAACACCACAGAAAAGAAGGAAAGAGTATAGATCACCACTCTCTCCGATGAACAAGTTGCTGGATCGTCTGAGCACCGAAGACGAGAAGAGAGATGTAACTAACGAGTCCAGTTCATCTTGGGTGATGATCGAACGGATGGAGGCCCTGTCTTTCCGGCTCATAATGCGAGTAACTATGAAATTTAGGGAGAAGAAGAATCAGATATAGAGAAGAAAGATGAGAGAAAATTCAGAGAAAAGGAAAAGGATAATGGGGATAATAAGGAATTTTAGGGAGTTTTAATAACCCCTCCAAGTGGGCCGTAACCGTCCCATCACGAATTCAAAATCAATCTCCGGATTGATGCACGTGGGGATACCAACTAACCCCTGACTGTTTGATTGAGTAGCCAACGAAGGCTAAGACAATCATCAAAGGTGACACATATGCGTCACCGGGTCCCACCACATACAGTTTTAGCGCCGTAAGACTATAAGTCCAGGCCATGTGCAAGAACTCAGGCCCTGGATTAAGGATGACTTGTCGACGAGAGGTCCAAGAGTGGGCTCCTCGTCTTGGGCCAATCAACTGGGCTTCCACGATAGGCCCAATCGTTATCTTTGTTAACCAGCTTGCTGGTAAGGCGGGAATCAGGGGAGAGAATCTCCTCTGCAGGGTCATTAACGGCCTGCGAGAAGAGCGAGAAAGAAGCGGCCGATGAAGTGTGTAACTCGTACTTGCCTCGTTAATGAGGTGAACCTTCTCTCCGGCCAGATAGCGACACGTAACACAAGTAACCCAAGATATGGGTTGGCACGTTGAAAACCATTGGGTTGGTGAAGGAGATCTCAACAGTGATACGATAACCTCGTTATATATAAGATGCTCCTATGATCATTGAAGGTAAGCATTCAATACCTTAGCATTTACTCTCACACGCACAATAACTCCGGACATTTCCGGATCACACTAAGTACACCAAGTCCAAGATCCACACCACACATTCCGGCAGCACATCACGTCGGAATTTCCTGTCTTCTCCGGCAAGCTTATTTATCCTCACGCCGGAGTTTGGTCACGGATCTCCCATCGGGGCCCTTCGTGACGAGGCTAATCATTTATTGTTTCGTAGTTCGTCCAAGTGATTCGTCCAGACGCCGACGAATCACTTGGACCTTCACTTGATGCTTAGGGATTTAACAGTAATATAATGATTTTAATGTAATTATATGGACAGGAAAAAATGGATTGATTGTGCTATTAGAACAAAGAAAATAGATCCCGCTAAGACTATCCTTCACGTCATATTAGATTTTTTCCATCCACCATTTTCATCTCTGAACCACGGAAATTGCTCATCGCCATCCTCACAATTTCCAAGCCTTTTCTTTTAAAAAAGTACGTACATTAAACCAAATAAAATTAACAGTTGCAAATAAAACAAAAACAACAGCAGCCGCAAAAGCAGGCAAACAGTAACAACAGTGAAATATAATAAAAATAAAAACATTATATACCTAATTTTTTAATCTTGGATTAAAAAGTATTTATGTGCACAAGTATTTTAAACTAACAAAACAATCAGTTTACATAGATATAGCCAATATTTTCTTTGAACGGCCACTAAATCATCGGATAAGTATTTTGGAATGTACTTAATCGAGCAAATACATCTTCTTCTCCGTAACGGCCAGAGTTGTATGCATAACCGAGCCACCGGTTTCGGGGAAAACCCGCTAGCCCCAAGGCCCACTGCAGCAAAACCCGGTTTGGCTAGGTTGAAGTGGCAACCTCCAAAAGGCCTAGTTCTAAACTTCATTGCCACCACCAATGACTATCAAAATGATACTAGTGAGAGTTGAACTTAAGACCTCAAAGAGAGAAACCAGTGACTAACCACTAAACTTAACTTGTCAGGACAAATATAACCAATATTAAATGCTAGAATATGATCTCCAAATATAAAATCGGGACCATGTGTAACATATGTGTAAATCGGGTTTTGAAAAACCCACCCCATCTTTGTTTCAATAAAAAAATATTTAATTACGTCGTTCGAGTTATATTTTTTATTAATTATTTGATTGTTCAACTAATTCCTAGATAATTGTTAAGTCTAAAATAATTATGAAATAATAACAAATCAACTAAATAAATAAACTGATTATTGGATGAAATAAAAAAATAATTTAAGCTTGAAATTAAAAAAATGGGTGAACCGGGAATCGAACCCGGGTTCCCCCGATTAACAAACACCGCCAATACCACTGTGATACACCCACTAGATGTGTTAATGTGGGATTTCAAATATTCTAATATGCAAACCGAGATGAACCTGCTAAACGGTTGCAAATCTCCTCATCGGAAATCACGGCAATGCACGCGTATTGCCAAAGAGATCGACCACATTCTCGCTTAATTTTGGTAAACATCCAATCACGAATGAACTGGCAATCAAATCGAGACTATTTACCAAACCGAGCTCTCGATTTCTCCCCTATAAATTCCAGTCGAATCCTTCACCAGATTTCGCTCATTCCCCTGTTCACTCTCTCTCTTATCACGGTCGTCGGAAACTTTGTTTCACCGGAGGACCACCGGACCATCCGAAACTAACCGCCGGAGCTCGCGAACCTACAGTTCGGTTTATTCGGTACAATTTTGTTTTCCTTTCTTTGTGTATCACCCGTGTTCCTTTCTATTTCGCTGCATACAATTGTTAATCAGAAGGAGAACCAGATTGAATTTAGGGCGGGTACAGCTTGGTTCAAAATTGAAATGAAGAAGACGAAGTACTGATGTATGCATTTTATATCTATTATGTCCCGAATTACAAACGGGTTAAGCACCCAGCCCAACTGGTTAGCCGGGTGCAAACAAGACCCGGGATCACGGGTTCGACCCCACGCACACACCGGCTCACTAAATTAAAACCCTTTTTAACTTATCATTTCTGAATACACTTAAGCAGTGCATAAATATAATTAAATTTCAGATACTAACAGGTTAGACACCCAACCCAATTGGTTGGGCTGGATGCAGGCTTCAGTAGAGGTCACGGGTTCGAGACGCAGGACACACGTCCGGTTCAATACAGTTAAACCTTTTTAAATTTAAATGGATTTAAATAAACTTAAGAAGTGTATAAGAATAATTAAAATCGTGATTCTTTCGGGTTAGACACGTAGCTCAGTTGGAAGAGCTGCGGCACGTAACCGAGAGGTCACGAGTTCGAGCCTCACCACACGCATGCCTAAAAGTCAATCAAACCGGCCACTGACAGCCGGGTCAGTCTGGCCAGAATTTTTTTTATTATTTTATTTTATCTTATTTTATTCTTATTTTTGTTTTAATGATTACTTTATTTATTAATTTAAATTAATTAAAAACATAAATATATATTTTTCCAATGGCTTTAATATATCAACAAAACCCACAAAAATAATCTAAAAACTTAAACAAAAGAATATAACCTATATAATATCTTATTTATTTACCGAGTTATCACGTTATTATTTCTAGGTTAGTACTATCTCGTTGATTAAATTCCCAACTCGTGTGCTCTCTTTACCATTCAAGAATACGCACCCAAGGTGAGTGAATCTCTACAAATTCCCCGTTTTAATAACGTTTTGGGGTGTATCATGTGTCGTGCCATTTCATTATTTTATTTAACGCTTGTGCTAACACCATTTCGTGATCAAATGTGTATTGTTTGTCATGTGGTTTATATGAGGATACATTTTATCATTTCAATGCAATCATTTCATTAGGCCCATCAGTTCCTCGTGGGATATGGGTTGAGCATCAGGTGCCTCACTAGATCGGCTCCGTTTGATTGAGCCTTGATCTCACATACATCATCCATTATGTCATACGTTCATATAATGTGGTTTGTGATTTGTTACATATATGCATTTGCTCGCATGTGATTTATGCACAATTCTATTTAACAATAATTAGATTCATTCACTTAAATGTTTTGTCAAGGTTCACTCACCAACTTTTGTTGACCCAAATTTTCTGTTTACGCATGATACAGGTGATCAAGTTGAGGAAACAAACACCTAGGATGGCCTTAGAAGAATAATCAAGTTATTTCGTTGGAACAATTGTTTGGTTTATTGTTTGTGCTTGTATGAAATTTTGTGTTTGGATATTTGAATTAAATTTGGATTTAATAAATATGAAACTTGTTAGTGAATATCATGAGCTTTGATGATGACCCAATCATGCCCCGACTTTTATTCCGCTGCGGGTCGGGGTGTGACAGATTGGTATCAGAGCTTGTGACTATAGGGATATAGGATAGGTTATTAGACCCTTAGAGCCTATACTATAGTTGATTAGATTTTTAATTGTTTATGTGTTACATGCAAAATTCATGATGTTTATATGTTTCATGTTTATTTTCACACACAATATCATGCAAGCACTCTCCCAAGTAGATGTTAATATGCAAAGCTCATCATAGTTCATATCCTCATAACATATCATATCTATGAAAGCACACACCTCACGACTTCACAATTTCCATGATTTCTTTTCAAAGATTTTTTTTTGCAATGTTTTCACATTTTTATCACATCAAAGTGAGTTTTCACGACGGGCATGTAGAAACTGGAAGGGTACGAGTACTGGTAGTCGGAACGTCCTGTCTAGGCTTGGCATTCGTATAAATCCAAAATAAAGGACTAGTTTGCCTACCTAGGGACTAACGATGAGAGTACGAAGGACCTATTAGGCCAAAGCATGCTATACCAAACGTCGTGTGAACTAACCCCACTTTGAGTTGTCATTGTGTCTACACCTGGACACCCTCCGACCTTACATCTCGCAATCATGTTTTACGATTTTCATTCGGGTGATGCGACTGTTAACCACCGACATCAATGTAACCCTACCAAGCCCAATAGTTATGGGGGCCCACATGACTGGCTATGGTATGGGAGACAATTGGAGGCCCAAACACATGAGCAAGCCCAAGACATCCAATGGATGTAGTTAAGTTATTTTCAATTACTTATAAATGTTGTTTTCATTCTTTTTACGACACATGACACCTAGAAAATTCTCAAAATCACAATCTCCCTACATATATTCCTGTAGATGTCTGCTAGACACTTACGAGGAGGTAGAAGGTCAGGAAAGTCGAGCGAACGCTTGGCCATGCAAATTGCTCAACAAATGGCCGCAATACTTCCTGACATCGTATTACAAGTTCAACAAGCTCTCACCGCAAATCCCATCAACCCTCCGAACCAAGAAGACCAAAACGTCGCCAACCCTCCTCCCAAAACCACTAAATGCACCTACAAACACTTCAACTCCTGCGATCCCCCAAAATATGAAGGGACTGAGGGTGTCACCGCTCTCCTCCACTGGTTTGAGGAGATGGAAAACACCTTTCTCAATTGCGATTGTCCTGAGGATCGTAAGGTACGTTACGCAACTGGAAAATTGTTTGGGGTAGCCCTTACCTAGTGGAACACGGAAAAAGGTAAGCGGGGTGTGGAAGATGCCATGGCCTTATCATGGGAGGAATTGAGGGGAATAATGACAAGACGCTTCTGTCATAGGAGCGAGATCGAAAAGCTTGAAGATGAATTCTATTCTCTAAAGCAAAAGGAAGGAGATCACACCTCCTACAACAAGAGGTTTCTTGAATTGAACCAGATGGTTCCCAATCTGTTCACCCCATTATACCGCTTAATCGAGCACTACATTCGAGGCCTCCCCTCGAAAATCCAAGATTCGGTTTTAAGCACTTCTCCTGCAACACTCGAAGCTGCAATGGAATATGCGACGGAACTTACGGAAAATCGCATTCATAATGGTTTTAAAGATAAAAAGAAGAGAACGACTGTTGAAACCCAACTCCAACCCCATCTGGTTCCTCCTCAAAGTTTGCTGGTAAAGAGAAGCGAAATGGCAAAAACTTCGCCGTCACCCAAACCAACCCTCCCATCACTGCTGCTCCAATCACCCAAGTCGCCCCTCCAGCCGCATCATTCAAAAGGCCTTACACTGGCCCACACCCAAAGTGTAACCGCTGTTAATACCATCACCCCCTGAGAACCCTTGCCAACATTGCACAAGTTGTGGCCGTGCTGGTCACACTGTCCAAACCTGCCGTACACTTCAGCGATCAAACCGCAATTAGCCTCCAACCCAAACCCAAAACCAAATGGTGGGCCAAGCCCAACAACCCTTACTTCTGCCGCCTGCTCAAACCATGGTCCAACCTTACTACCAACCCAACTATCCCATGATGCAACCCATAAGAGCCTGTTTTAACTGTGGGGACCCAAACCACTTCAGAAATACTTGCCCACGTCTGGTAAATATCATCAATGCCCAAGCCCAAGCAAACCCGGTGAACGCTAACCAAGCTCCTCCACCTGCTAGAGGAAGGGCTTTCAATATCAACGCAAACCAAGCAAGGGCGGACAACAATGTGGTCAACGGTACATTTTTCGTAAATGGTAGTTATGCATCCATACTATTCGATACTGGTGCGGATAAGAGCTTTGTATCCTTCGAATTCGAATCTATTCTTGACCTACCTCATGTTAGTCTCGCTGAATCGCTTACGGTGGAAGTTGCGGACGAGAGCCCATTTCCCTAAGTTCTATTATACGTGATTGCACTCTTACCCTGAATGATCACGACTTCTCGATTGACCTTATTCCTATGAAATTGGGAAGTTTCGATGTTATCATCGGTATGGACTGGCTTAGCCAGCATCACGCCGAAGTGGTGTGCCATGGCAAGTTCATTCGTATTCCTCTCGCCAATGGTCAGACTCTACGTATCGTTGGAGAAACTCCTTCGAAAGGGCTCAAATTGATGTCCTGCCTTCAAGCTCGAAGATATCTTTGCAAGGATTACGTCGCATTTCTAGCCCACATCGTCAAGAAGGAAGGGAAGGAAAGAAAGCTCGAAGATATCCCAATTGTGAAAGAATTCCCGCAAGTTTTTCCCGACGACGTTTCAGGACTTCCTCCTGTGCGAGAAGTCGAATTTCGAGTCGATCTTGTGCCTGGCGCTACACCAGTCGCAAAATCTCCTTATAGGTTAGCCCTATCCGAAATGCAAGAGTTGGTCAGTCAGCTGCAAGAGCTGACTGACAAAGGATTCATACATCCTAGCTCGTCGCCTTGGGTTGCACCTGTTCTTTTTGTGAAGAAAAAAGATGGAACGTTTCGCATGTGCATAGACTATAGGGAACTCAACAAGTTGACCGTTAAGAATCGCTATCCTTTGCCTCATATTGATGACCTGCTAGACCAACTTCAAGGCGCCACCTGTTTTTCCAAAATCGACCTTTGTTCTGGTTATCATCAGCTTAGGGTGCACGAAGAAGACATCCCAAAAACTGCTTTTCGAACTCGTTATGGTCATTACGAGTTCATGGTTATGCCATTCGGATTAACCAACGCCCCCACTGTCTTTATGGATTTAATGAATAGGGTATGCAAACCCTATCTCGACCGTTTTGTCATAGTCTTCATCGACGATATCCTTATCTACTCTAAGTCAAAATCCAATCATGAGCAACATCTTCGACTCATTCTTACATCTTAAGGATGAAAAGCTTTACGCTAAGTTCTCAAAATGCGAATTCTGGTTAAGAGAGGTACAATTTCTTGGTCACGTCGTCAATGACAAAGGAATTCATGTCGACCCTTCGAAAATCAAGGCAGTGCAAGAATGGCAAGCGCCACGTACCCCTACTGAAGTTAGGTCATTTCTTGGCTTGGCTGGTTATTGTCGACGCTTCATTGCTAATTTCTCTGTTGTATCGTCGTTCCGCTCACGACCTTGACTCACAAGGGAAAACCCTTCATTTGGGAACCCAAACAAGAGGAGGCCTTCCAAACTTTGAAGCAAAAGCTATGTGATGCGCCTATCCTTACACTCCCTGAGGGTTGTGATGACTTTGTGGTTTATTGCGACGCATTAGGGCAAGGTTTAGGATGTGTACTGATGCAAAGAGGAAAGGTGATAGCCTATGCCTCTAGGCAACTCAAAGTACACGAGAAGAACTACACCACCCATGACCTGGAACTTGGAGCCGTCGTGTTCGCTCTCAAGATATGGAGACATTATCTCTACGGTACCAAATGTGAAATATACACTGACCACAAGAGTCTCCAACATATCTTCAATCAAAAAGAGTTGAATATGAGGGTACGAAGATGGGTCGAACTTCACAACGATTACGACTGTGAGATTCGGTATCACCCTGGCAAGGCAAACGTGGTGGCTGATGCGCTCAGTTGAAAGGGTTATGTGAACTCTATTCATCTTCTATGTTCGCAAATTGTAACCGATATCAAAGATCGAATACGGGCAGCTCAACATATCTTTGTAACAGAAAATGACGTACGCGATGAACTGTCATGTGGAGCTGAACTCAAAATCGAAACCAAATCTGATGGTATTCTATACTATTTAAACCGTATTTGGATTCCTGATCGCGACAACCTCCGTGATTTCCTCATGAATGAGGCACACAAAACACAATACTATATACACCCAAGAGCCGATAAGATGTATCAAGACCTACGATACACCTACTGGTGGCCTGGCATGAAGAAGGATATCGCTGTTTTTGTTTCCAAGTGCCTTACAAGTTCCAAAGTAAAAGCTGAACATCAAAGACCTTCAGGACTTCTGTTCCAACCCGAAATACCTGTATGGAAGTGGGAAGACATAACCATGGACTTCATTACCGGGTTACCTCGTACCTCGAGTGGGTATGACACCATATGGGTAATCATCGATCGTGTTACAAAATCAGCTCACTTCATCCCGATTCGCGAGGATTTCAAGAACGAGAAGTTAGCTCGTATCTACATTAGCGAAATCGTAAGCCGTCATGGTGTACCATTAAGCATCATTTCATACCATGATGGTCGTTTCACTTCCCGAACATGGCAAGCCGTACAAACTGCTTTGGGTACACGTTTAGACCTCAGCACCGCCTTTCACCCTCAGATAGATGGTCAATCTCAGCGCACCATCCAAACCCTTGAAGATATGCTTCGAGCATGTGTCATGGACTTCAAAGGGAATTAGGACGCACATCTACCGTTAGATGAAGTTTTTGTACAACAATAGCTATCATTCAAGTATCGGTATGGCTCCTTTCAAAGCTTTATATGGTCGTAAATGCCGATCTCCAGTATGTTGGCACGGAATTGGTGAAGCGCAAATCACCGGACCTGAATTGATTCAAGAAACAACTGACAAAATCCATCAAATTCGAAACAATCTTCTAGCGGCACAAAGTCGTCAAAAGAGTTATGCTGACAAACGACGAAAGCCTTGTAGTTTGGCGTTGGTGATCAAGTACTTTTGAAAGTATCACCATGGAAGGGAGTGGTTCGTTTTGGCCAAAAGGAAAAGCTAGAACCACACTACGTAGGACCTTTCAAGATACTCGAAAGAGTAGGTCCTGTAGCATACAAGCTTGACCTACCAGAAGAACTTAACAGAATTCACCCCACGTTCCACGTATCAAACTTGAAAAAGTGCCTCGCCGATGAAAACCTCCATATCCCTCTAGAAGACATTCAAGTTGATGAATCAATGCACTTCATTGAAAGACCAGTGGAAGTCATGGATTTCGGTGAGAAGCGTTTAAGGTGAAGTTGTATTCCCATCGTTAGGGTGCGTTGGGAGTCAAAACGAGGGCCTGAGTTTACTTGGGAATGTGAAGACTCAATGCGCGAAAAATACCCGCATCTCTTTCTAGTTGCAACCGCTACTTAAATTTCGGGACGAAATTTCTAAAAGTAGGGGATACTGTGACATCAGTGTAAATCAGGTTTTGAAAAACCCGCCCCATCTTTATTTCAACAAAAGAATATTTAATTACGTCGTTCGAGTATATTTTTTATTATTTATTTGATTGTTCAACTAATTCTTGGATAATTGTTAAGTCTAAAATAATTATGAAATAATAACAAATCAACTAAATAAATAAACTGATTATTGGATGAAATAAAAAAAATAATAATTTAAGCTTGAAATAAAAAAAAATGGGTGAACCGGGAATCGACCCCGGGTTCCCCCGATTAACACACACCGCCAACACCACTGTGATACACCCACTAAATGTGTTAATCTGGGATTTCAAATATTCTAATATGCAAACCGAGATGAACATGCTAAACGGTTGCAAATCTCCTCACCGGAAATCACGGCAATGCACGCGTACTGCCAAAGAGATCGACCACAGTCTCGCTTAATTTTGGTAAACATCCAATCATGAATGAACTTGGAATCAAATCGAGACAATTTACCAAACCGAGCTCTCGATTTCTCCCCTATAAATTCCAGTCGAATCCTTCACCAGAATTCGCTCATTCCCCTGTTCACTCTCTCTTATCACGGGCGTCGGAAACTTTGTTTCACCGGAGGACCACTGGACCATCAGAAACTAACCGCCGGAGCTCGCGAACCTACAGTTCGGTTTATTCGGTACAATGTTGTTTTCCTTTCTTTGTGTATCGCCTGTGTTCCTTTCTATTTCGCTACATACAATTGTTAATCAGAAGGAGAACCGGATTGAATTTAGGGCGGGTACAGGTTGGTTCAAAATTGAAATGAAGAAGAAAAAGTACTGATGTATGCATTTTATATCTATTATGTCCCGGCTTACAAACGGGTTAAGCACCCAGCCCAACTGATTGGGCCGGGTGCAAACAAGACCCGGGACACTTGTTCGACCCCACGCACACATCGGCTCGACTTAAATTAAAACCCTTTTTAACTTATCATTTCTGAATACACTTAAGCAGCACATAAATATAATTAAATTTCAGATACTAACGGGTTAGACTCCCAGCCCAGTTGGTTGGGCTGGATGCATGCTTCAGTAGATGTCACGGGTTCGAGACGCAGGACACACGTCCGGTTCAATACAGTTAAACCTTTTTAAATTTAAATGGATTTAATAAACTTAAGAAGTGTATAAGAATAATTAAAATCGTGATTCTTTCGGGTTAGACACGTAGCTCAGTTGGAAGAGCTGCGTGCACGCAACCGAGAGGTCACGAGTTCGAGCCTCACCACACGCATGCCTAAAAGTCGATCGAACCGGCCAATGATAGCCTTGTCAGTCTGGCCAGATTTTTTTTTATTTTTTGTTTTATCTTATTTTATTCTTATTTTTGTTTTAATGATTACTTTATTTATTAATTTAAATCAATTAAAAACATAAATATATATTTTTCCAAAGGTTTTAATATATCAATAAAACCCACAAAAATAATTTAAAAACTTAAACAAAAGATTATAACCTATATAATATCTTATTTATTTACCGAGTTATCACGTTATTATTTCTAGGTTAGTACTATCTCGTTGATTAAATTCCCAACTCGTGCGCTCTCTTTACCATTCAAGAATACGCACCCAAGTTGAGTGAATCTCTACAAATTCCCCGTTTTAATCACGTTTTAGGGTGTATCATGTGTCGTGCCATTTCATTATTTTATTTAACGCTGATTAAATGTGTATTGTTTGTCATGTGGTTTATATGAGGATACATTTTATCATTTCAATGCAATTATTTCATTAGGCCCACCAGTTCCTCGTGGGATACGGGTTGAGCATCAGGTGCCTCACTAGATCCGCTCCGTTTGATTGAGCCTTGATCTCACATACATCATCCATTATGTCATACGTTCATATAATGTGGTTTGTGATTTGTTACATATATACATTTACTCGCATGTGATTTATCCACAATTCTATTTAACAATAATAAGATTCATTCACTTAAATGTTTTATCAAGGTTCACTCGCCAACTTTTGTTGACCCAAATTTTCTGTTTTACGCATGATACAGGTGATCAAGTTGAGGAAAGAAACACCTAGGATGGCCTTAGAAGAATAATCAAGTTATTTCTTTGGAACAATCGTTTGGTTTATTGTTTGTGCTTGTATGAAATTTTGTGTTGGATATTTGAATTAAATATGGATTCAATAAATATGAAACTTGTTAGTAAATATCATGAGCTTTGATGATAACCCAATCATGCCACGACTTTTATTCCGCTGCGGGTCGGGGGTGTGGCACCATGGCCATAAATTGGATGAAACTTAGGTACTGGCATGGCGGGTCGGCGTTCCCCTTGTTACCGAACCGACATCATCATTTTCAGCCCAACCTTAACATCCTTAATGCGTTTCATTCACCCTTGGAGAAAAACCATTAGTAATACCCATGGCCGGCTTAACATTTTTGGAGGCATAAAGCGGACGAAAAGGTTGGAGCCCTTTTCAAAAACTTTTGGATAAAAACTTTTCTTCTTTTCTCGAGCTTTGTTTATAGTAGGATATGTTCGCTGCTAAAAAGGGGTTGTGTCGTAGCTTATTGTCCGTTTAACTGCCACTCTGTTTGTAAATTTTCTAATGGTTTGAACTATGACATTATACACACCGAGGACAAAAAGCCTCGTAGTCGGAGTGGACTAAAAATAATAAAGTAAAAAAGTTTATTAATATGTTAAGATAATCTTTATTTTATTTGCTTTATGTGATGCAAATTCTTTAATTAAGAACTCATTTCTCCAGAAATAAATCCTTTTCAATCGACAATCGAGCATTCCTTCATAACCAATGGTGAAGGTTTCAAAAAAAAAAATGAACTAGGCTATCTAATATTTTGAATAGATTAACAAATTATTTGGCATAAATGGGCCTGTAATTCCAGCAAAGTCTACACACTCCAACTTTAGGTACACAGTTTCGAAAACTTTAATTAATATATAATCAGAAATCAAATGTGGGCCCTATTTTTAGAGGGCACAAAGCCCTAGCTTGGGTTCACTAGGCACTTAAGCCTGCCCTAGTACTAATCCCCACCAAAATTATGAAAGAGATTTAACAAAGATGATCTCTACTTTCGTTAGAGAGAAGATCAATGATCCCTACCAATATTAGAGAGAATAAATGCAATAATCTATGCTAATTTCGAGTATAAGATAGCATAGTAAATCTCGATTGATGAATCATGTAGTGGATTTAAAATACATAAATTAGTATCTACTTGAAGTGTATACATTCTTATGTCATTGTGGTGATATCTATGTGTTTAGTTATGATTTTTTTTTCTATAGATTAGTTAAATGCAAAAATATCTATCATACATTTTTATCACATGCCTAATATCAACAAAAGTTACAACATCTATCCAAACCACCCTCATGCTCACGGCCCACAAGGGGGCCCCACCTCACCATGTTTTCTTGAAGTATTCATCTTAGAAGGATGGTTGTCTTTTGTAAGGCCGCCTACGTACCTTGAACACTCGAATAGGATCTGTTGCTCCAACAACCGACCTACGTGGTGTGCGGAATCCACCACGCGAAGCGTACCGCTGCGTAGGCCACACGACAGAAGGTGTAGAAGAACACAGATGAGAATCAATATGTGAATACACCAAGTATTCACAAATTATACAACCTTTGAACACCCACAGTGAACAAACAGTAATTAGGGTTTTGTTTCTCACTCTAGAAAGTTGCTTACACAGAAAGATAATTCTCAAAAGTCGTATCATTGCATCCATTCACTTGGTATAAATACAATGACCAATCCGGAAAACATCAGTTCCGGATTTAACATTAACAAACACAGACAAATAAGTCCTGACAAACCTAGTCCGAATTTACACATAACAAATTCGGGCATTACAATAAACCCTAACACAAATTCGGATAAACAAAATAAACTAGGAGGCCCTAATTTATCTTATCGGACTCCTATATAACAAAGTCGGACATCAAAATATTAGACTATTAAACACTTACAAAACAGACCCTGAAGACTCTTTACTTTGTAGATTCCAACATGTATCATCCAAAGGTGCACTTATAGACTCCCCCTTGATGTATGTGGGATCTGCAAGTCTTGTGAATAGTCTTCGTTAGATCTTCGAGTAATCGCTTCCCGCTCCAATCTTGTTCTTCACACAGAATTGAACAACTCTAATAAACGAAAGAGCGATCTCCCTATCTTCTTTCAGATACTAGAGAGAGATCCGCTTCAACTTCTTCAAATCCTAAAGCTTGAAGTTGACCAGCCACATAGGATCCAACACTTTAACTATCACATCAGTAACTTTCTTTTTGGTGTTCACTGCCTCGCCTGTCTTACCGTCAACGTACCAGTAACCGATGCCTTCCATGTTGTCAAGGTCAAACCGTTTCATTGGGATCGTTCTTAGACACCAGGCAGGCCTATACACTACCTTGTACTTAATCTCACCAATGAACTTGTCTTTTGTTTTAACACGCCGGCCCACAACAGGCTTGAAACGGTTCCACTGGCTTGATCTGCTTTCTTCTTTTAAAGCGTTCTTCAGTGCTGTAATATTCCCGTTTGAGGTAGGTGTGTTTAAGTCAATCTAAGCAATGTGATGTAAGTCGTGTGCCAGAAGAGTATTAAGATGTTTGAAGCGTGGCCTGAAATACTGAACCCATCGGTGCGTTTGATCAACACTAATTGTTTTGTGAGTCGAAATCCTAGCTTCTAATCTGCCCTGAGTATTCTCCCTAATATTCCCAAATCGTTTCTTCCGAGTTAGATCTGGAGGAGGAGCCTTAGCCATAAAACCCTTTGAACTTCTTTAGGAACATCCTCGAGATTAGGATTTGCTTCAACCGGTGTGTCATTGTATGCAATATTCCGAAAATCTTCAAAATCAACCTCAACACCTTCAACAGAATGCACATTCATAGTGTACGACACATTACCCCCTTTGCTTAATATTACATGATAAATGTCTTTGTCCAACCTAAGTTCTTTAACAAATCCAACCACTTCATCATCCTTTTCTAAATCATCATTAGACATGAAGTGTTCTCCAGCTAAGCCTTCAAATCTGTCAGACGAGTCCAATCGATCAAGATCACCCTCGACGGCACCTTTTCCTTTACTGCCACCCGCGCCACTACTAGACTCCCCCTCAACTACGGTTTCGGTTGCAGCTTTTGTAGCTTGTGAGCTATTTGGCTGCTCCCTCCGCTGTGTAGCGTTGGATCTTTGTCTTTGTCCAAGT
>CAMTDV010000007.1:45690592-45707580 GCA_947069175.1 Scalesia atractyloides
AAAACCACCACTTAGCCACCATAAACCACCACTTTATAGCCACTTTAAAACCCTATCAAAGCCATTCAAGGAGCTAGAAAGGGTGGAGGATTATTGGAAGCATTTTGGAGCTTCATTTTCTTCCTAGAACATCATCTAACTTGTGCACCCATTGTAAGACAGATTCTTTCATAATCTAGCTTATTTTTATATCTAGATTAGTGATGTACAAGTTGATCATCTTGAAAATGAAGAAAAGATAAACCAAAAACCCTAACTCACACCATAATAATAACACTAAATATTGTTTTATTGTGTTAATTATGAGTTTATATGGTAGTTAGTTAGCATGATAGAGTTATATATGTTTAAGTAAAGTATTAAAGTTGGATGATCTTGTATGAACAAGGGTAAAAATGAGGATTTAAACATGATGATGTTTAAATCTAAACAAGATCATCAACTACATCATCCATGAAGATTACTACAACCTAAAAATAATTTTCTACACATGAATGATTTTTATAAGAAATAAGCATTATTATTTAAGTTGTAACCATCTTAAAAAGTATAGAAATCAAGAGATTGAAAGAAATGAACTTGATCTAAATGATATGACAAAGTGGTGATTTAAAAGTGCTAATAAATATTGAAAGCACCATCATGTTTTAATAGAATTTTTAACACTAAAAGCATGGATGATGATACATTAATGTTGTAAATAAATAATAGAAAGATTTGTGAAGGATTGTTGATCTTGATTATGAGCTTAAACTAGGTTTTAAGTACGTTTTTGAAACGTGGAAAACGCCATAGTTTAGGGGAAACTATGGCGAAATTTTCTAAAAATGTAATCGTGATTAAGACATGATTAATGGGGTGATTAGCGGGACTAAACGCGATTAGTAACTTAAATCGTCATTAAGTAGGTTCTAATGACAAGGGTTAAACGCTAAATACCCAAGTATTTAACAAGTACATATATATACTTTTACAAGTAAAAATAAGTAACTTATATAAATATATATATAGTTACTTGGGAAATAAAAATATGTATACATATTTTGTCACCAAGAATTTTGTATAAATACATAAGTGTATTGTATGTGTATGTATTTAGAAGCTTAGTGTATTCACAATAAAAATACCCAATCATATACAAAAATACAAACACTTGAAAATAATACCAAGTGTTGGTGACATAAACAAACATATTCTTACAAAGCGTCGAAACAAAAATCAGACAAACGAAGCAATACAGACAATGGGTGAACGTTCACGAATACATCGGCGCGTCGACCACCAATGGGTGAATCGCCGACATGAAGAGTCATTATGACGATGGGCGATCGTGACAAGAAAAAGCATAATAAACGACGCGACGACGAGTTTAAAATATATTATTTAGAACGTTTAAATATATATTATATATATATGTTATCGAAACCAAAAGTCCGGAAAGTTAAAAATGATATAAGTGTAAACTTATAAAAAAATGGGCTCTTGTAAATAAATTTGGGCTAAGTCCAATTTATAAAAGCATGGCTAGGACCAATTCCATAATATATATGGACAAATCCCAAAAAGATATAAATAATACGGGCTAGGCCAAAGACATAAATAGCATGGGCTAGGCCCAAAGACATAAATTACATGGCTAGGCCCAATGATAAGAAAACATGGGCTAGGCCCAATGACAAGAAAACATGGGCTAGACCCAATGACAAGAAAACATGGGCTAGGCCCAATGACAAGATACACATGATCAAAGAATGATAACAATATATATATATATATATACATATATATATATACATATATATATATAATATATTTTTTTGAAAAAATATATAACAATATTATTCGAACAAGCGAACTACCAACATTACAATAACACTAAAAGTTGTTCTATCATAACAAGAAAATACATAACAAGAATTCAAGATGAACAACGAGTACAAGGTCCATTGAGGCCTAGGTATCTAAGAAACTTAATACACATGTAGGTTACACGCGTGTACGGACACCTACCATTACTAGTACGACTTCCGGAAAGCAAAACTATGAGTTCATGTCCATCCTTTCAATTATTCAAAGTTTTGTTTTAAAAACTATTGAGGGGAAATAGATGTCATAACAAACGATATGTTAGCTATGAGGTTAGTTGATAACACGATCAATGTGCGTAAGTAGGATGATGATAAGAGTAACCATTAATCACTCAGTGACCAAGGTGCAAAAGGTGTAGATCTATAGAGTTTGAGGCACGCTGCACTCCTGGTGTGTTAACCTGTTAGGAGTGCTTTTGTGATCCCAAATGATGTCAAGAGTTGTCTCGGGTTGGTTACTTACTTATGGTACATATGCCAGGGTGCTAGCTACACACTGATAGATCCTTAAAACTCCATGAATGCTAATAACATACTCGGATTTCATTATTGGATTTCAAGAATGACATTTTTATACGAAAACATTAACTACATGAACTCGCCAACTTTATGTTGACTTTTTTAAAATTACATGTATTTCAGGACACAAGGCATGAGCTGGTAATATGATTCGGGTATGGGAAAAAGTTAAGACAATGATGTACCATCTTTTGGAGGGTTTGCCTATTATATCCCAACTTCGTCTGGGTATATAGGAGTCAAAACCTCATTATGCAATTATAGTGAAAACAATGTCTTATTTTGGAAATGATGTATTTTGAATCGTGTTTTATGATGACAAGTTGAAATAGATAACAATATCATATCACTTTTGGATGGTTGTAATTATGGAACGAAACTTATTAATGGCATGGCATCGTCGTTAAATTATATTGTTTACTAGATTGGATGCAATGATTACCTAATACTCACACACTTGCGCTTCCGCTACGACCAGGGTGTGACATGGTGCACTTTATGTCTGTCACTGTATGAATAGGCTAGATAGAGCGTGTGTTGAATATTGTATAGATTAGATACGAACACACGACTTAAGTGTGAACGAGAACGGAATTTAGAGTGTCACTTCGTACGAGGTGAACCCACTTCGCATGATGTCAACATCTCACTTCGCACGAGTTGGATTATGTCTATAAATGGTGTCGTGTGTTCATAGTTTTGCAAGTTTTGGAGTTCCTAGAGGGGTAACGCTGGCGAAATTTCTTTAGGATTTCGCAAGCTTGACAAGATGTATACTTTTTCGGTATGAATGAAACATTAAACTTCCGCTGCTTATGCTCCTTTCTTAATTACATTCTACCGAATTAGTTCTATGTCTACCCAAACTTCCGTCTAGAACCGCCGGATCCTGGACTTTCATTAGTTTGGGAAGTCCATAGACGGTGAAAACCGAAACTGGAATTTAAACAAACTAGACACTGGAAATGCCCAAACTTTCTTTATAAAACAAATCATTTTATATTTGTTAACAAGTTGGAACATCATATATGATCATGTCCTTTCTCAAACACCTAAAACGAACAACCATGGCTGGCTCTCAAAATGGTGCACGGAAGCCAAACATGAATTTGACACTAAGACAATACCCATCGCCCTATTTTGAGGCTATTGGCCTGTTCTCAGATGAATATTCCCATCCGAGCATAAGATAGCAATTACCAATCCATACATTGTTTTCGATAATTAATTGAACATTAACTAATACTAGGAGAAGAGTAGCATACAAACCGATAGCTATACTGTGATTACTTGTGTGTGCATGGCTATTAGGTGAGTTTCATTACCCTTTTTTCCAAACTGTTTTACTTGGAGTGAATGGCACGTTACATATGTACTTACTTGCACATGAGAATGTGAATTGATGTGAATTATCTGAGTTAACACTAACACATTGAAAATCCCTATAAACCCAAGGAATTAACCTTAGGCCGGTGAATGTGTAAATAGTACTTTTGGTTTGACAAACCGAATTGTGATGACACAGAACACCATGGGATACACCGCATTGCACATATTCATACATAGGCTATGGGGTTTAGCCATAGCTACACAGGGGCAATAACGTTGAGAGTCCAGGATCCGACGGTTCTAGACGAAAGTTTGGGCATAATATCACTAACTCGGTAGAATGTTATTAAGAAAGGAGTAGAAACAGAATAAGCGGAAGCTTCATACATTCATACCGAAAGAGTATACATCTTGTCAAGCTCGCGAAATTTTGGAGAAATTTTGCCAGTGTTTCCCCTCTGGGAACTCCAAAACTTACATCACAATGACAACACCAAACACTATTTATAGACACCATTTACCCTCGTGCGAAGATAGGATATTACCTTCGTGCGAAGTGAGCTATCACTTTGTACGAAGTGACACTACTAAACCGTTCTCACTCGCACTTGGGTCGTGTGTTCGTATTTATTCTATACAATATTCAACACACACTCTATCTAGCCTATTCGTACAGTGACGAACACAAAGTGCATCAACAATTTCCCTCTTGACGTCACTGTCGAAGCTTGATCTTGAAATATGAGAGCCGTGTCTAAATATTCTGCAACTTCAATCAAGGTGTCTCCCGATGTCGTAGAACGCGTCAACAAATTCCTCGATTATTGATGATTCGGGTTTCCAATTTCTTCAATACATTCCCCCTGAAATAATTTCTCCAATTTAGCTCTTTGTTTGCACGATTTCCAACCTCCTCTAATTTTTCTTGATCGACAAATTTTCTTGAATAATTACTAACTTAAAATTAATCAATGCAGCTTCCCCGTTTAAACTTTAACCACATCCGCTTTCGGTTTAGCGCCATCCTCCTATGCTTAATCCTCTGCTTCAAAACCCAACCTGCAATTGATAGAAACTTTGATTTCCACAACGATAAACTTCAAATCAATGAATTTCCATGAAAATCTGAAATCCCAATTTCCATAATCATGTTCAAGCATACTCTTCAATGATTGATTAGCAAATCGGTAATCTTCTCAATCAGCAAATCTTCATCGAAAAAACTATCTGTCAGTACACAGTAATCGTTTCTTCTTCATACAAAATGAATAATGTAATATTTGTCTTTCATAACGATCCCATATGTATAGACTATTTCATGAGCAACTGCTACACTTCTTTGCCCGAAAGATCCATTATCCTCTTCTTTAGTCATGAATGCAAGTATATAGCCTTCCTCGTTAGTCCCGGCGCAACTGAAACCAAAAACATCCTCATTTCCTGGCGGTTAGTCTGGAAAACAGTTCATTTGCCTTGTAGAGTTAAATTGGATACTTTGTACCACTAAACAGCCGTTTGTGCAACCGGCTTGTACGAAAACTCAAGCATCAACGTGACCACGGCTACATAAGCCGATAAACAACTCCTCTAAGACTCAGTTATGCAACCCCACTTTTACAAAAAGTAGGCATCAACTTGATCTCATCACTAATAATCTGCAGTCGTAACCACCCGAATACAGTTGCATGGTCACGAATTTCAAAAATGTCAGAATCTTCATATATACGTGAAATTTTTATTCCCCTCATTTTTGCAAATTCTGACCGTACCAAAATTTTTATTGAATTTCCTCCTCAAATCTGGAAACTTCAGTTTTCATCAAATCCGGATTTTACGTTAAGGCCCATTGATAGTCACTATACCAAATGATCATCATTCAACACAGGTGTCTTTGACTATCCCATTATCTACAACATATTTTGACTGTATCATCAAATCTATTCTCTGAAGCTCCAAACTGTGTCCCCGAAATCCTGAAAAAAATTCCTATCACCAAATTTTTCTTGGACACTCGGCTCATCAATACGGTCAACAAATTTTTTCAATGCTTTTTTTAGTCATTTCAGGTTACCTTTGTACGAGGGTAACTACCTTCGTCTGAAGGTAATCAATCTTCGTGAGAAGTGGCGCCTATCTTGGTGCAAAGGTAATTATCTTCGTGCGAAGATAATCCATGATGAACACATTTTTCGAGATCCAAAATCATTAAACTGCGAATTTCTAGATGATTCTAGCATAGATCTAGTCGAAAATCATTTTCTAACAATCCTATAAGTTCAATTTTACTTTTTGTCCGTCGATTGTCCGTTTATTTGATGTTTTACGTCTAAAACCTTCCTAAGTCTATAATTCATGAGCATAGGTGAAAACCGTAGCTCTGATACCAACTGAAAGTCAAGGATCCGGCAGTTCTAGACAGAAGTTTGGGCATAATATCACTAATTTGGTAGAATGTTATTAAGAAAGGAGTAGAAACTGAATTAGTGGAAGCTTCATTCATTCATACCGAAAGTGTATACATCGTGTCATGCTGGCGATATTCTAGAGAAATTTCACCAGCATTTCCCCTCTGGGAACTCAAAAACTTACATCACAATGAACACACGACACTATTTATAGACACCATTTACCCTCGTGCGAAGATAGGATATTACCTTCGTTCGAAGTGAGCTATCACTTCGTACGAAGTGACACTACAAAACTGTTCTCCTTTGCATTTGGGTCGTATATTCGTATCTATTCTATACAATATTCAACACACACTCTATCTAGCCTATTCGTATAGTGACGTACACAAAGTGCATCAACAGACGTGGTGGATATAGACCATGGGATTGAGAATGTACAGTCGAGGCTTCACTTGTGGGCTTAGTATAATTACATCATGTGTGCTAATCCTGATTTATGTATACATTAATTGGATACAAACAGAATACCATGAAATTCACCAAGTATTAGTAGCTGGCCTTTCAAAACATTAACATGCTTTTTAGGCAAGGCACAGGGAGAGTAACGTGCGAATGTGCTAGATGATTTCAGTTTTTCATGCGGTAACTATTGTAGATAGACGCATACCTATTAAAGACAAGCTGATTTCGGAACTGTTCATGTGTAATAAACATAGTGTATAAATGAATCTTGTAACCGATGTTTCTCTATTGTTTAATACAATATCTTTACGAATAATGTGCCTGTGCCATGTGTTTGTTGTACCCCATGTGCGCTTACGTTGCGAGTCAAGGTATGACTTACTTGCCTTAATTTGCTAGAAATGTGGTAAACTAGATGAAACTACGCCTTTGTAAGTCCCGAAAACCGGATCTACAATATCACACTAGGCTTGTTTGGTGGCGAAATCACACAAACAAGCTATGAATCAAGATAAAAGAAATAAGATGAAGTAGAAAGATGAACTTGCATACAAATATGGAAATTTGTCTGATACAAGTTTTAGAGAAACCACCAAAAAGCCCCTAACCCTAATACATTATTATCTATTTATAGTAAGTGGTTGGAGCACCATTAACCTAAACCCTATACCCAAAAGCCTTTCCCAAGCCCATCTATACAAGTTAACCCAAACCACAAATGTGACTAATGCATAAACCTAATAGGGCCTAACAAACTCCCCCTAGGTTTACTACGTTAGTGTATCTCTCAGCTTCAAGATCCACCAGCTCCGCTGCTTCCAAATAATGGACTTGGATCCACATATAGCTTGTTGTTGATCATATTAGCCATAGCGCTTGTCCAAGATTTCGTACAAGCTTCATACTTATCAATTGTGTGGATTTGATGCTGACCTAGGACTTTAAGATCCTCTTCATGAAAGCTGATCAGCTCCAACGTGTCTGCTAATCGAAACGCCTTTTCTTTGGTATGATCCACAGCCTCTGCCATCCGTGGATCATATGCCCAGTAACTAAAGTTCTTCAGCACTCTTTTGGGAAATTTAGGAACAACAAGAATAACTTTCTCTTTGTCAGTTGGTGGCTAGATGATGTTTTGAAGAGGTTTCTTTGTGTATGATCACAGATGCTAGGACTTTTCTTTAGATAAGATTATGCTGGCTTCATGGTTGGAAAGTCGTGTGTTACTTCATGTTCGAGTTTTGAATGAAACGCCCATCCTGGACCATGCTGATTTGGATCAGAATCATAATAAGGAGCTCGCAACAGACTTTTCAGATCAATCTTGGTCCATGATTCAAACTGCGATTGTTTGGCGTAGTATTCCCTATGTCCACTTTATCTTGTCACCAACCACAACTTCCTATCATGTTCATACCTCCAACATTTCACTTTAGATTTGTTTCCAACTTTTTCGTAGTGGCTTTATCCCTGCTCCATCACATAACAATCTGATCTTTTCATTTGATCCTTTGGTTGGAAGTTTTCGTTGAGAGGATTCAACTCTTGGTTCTTCATAATCAGCATTTGCTTGTTGCTTGGTTTCTTCTGATGTTGTTTCCTTTTCTTCTTTTGTTCAGCGGCTAGATAAGCATTCAAACCAGCTTCTCTTTCAGCATCGGCTGCGGCCTTTTCTTCATCAGTATGTTCCTGATGAGCAACATTCATTGGATCGTTATCTTTATTAGCAAATTCACCACCAAACTTCTTCTTTAGCTTTGCCTTTAATTCATAAATTTCTGCCATTAACAAAGTTACGTCTCCTTGAAGCTGTTTAATTGCTTGATCCCTAATCATCACTTGTGATTGTAGAGAAGATATTTGGGCATCCTTTAATGCAGCACCTTGTTCCAATACGATCACTCTTGGCTGCAACTTCTTCACATTCACATCTTCATCGTCATCACTATCAGATTGCTCAACAAACTTCATTTTGTCTTCAACGATTTGCATAGCAGCCTCATTATGTTCTGTAAACCCACCACTAGAACTGCCGACTTCAAATTGAGCTCCATTAGAACTTCCATGTTGAGATCCAGTGGTTGCTTCGAAGATAGAAGTTTCTGGCAAGTTAGTAATTGGGGCATCTTGAATAGATGGCTCATGAAAGGTACTCGAGCTTGTGGGCTTAGGGTCAACAGGGGTTTCAGGTTCAGTTCTTTATTTATTCCTTGATTCTTGTTCTCTCACTGTATCATCATTTGTTTGCACTTCTTCAATAGAAACGATTTTGGGAGGAGGGATCCCGGAATCGCCCTGCAACGAGGCAAGCAATGCTTCAAGATTCTCTACAAAATCATGTTCAGATCTCTAACAGTTTCCTCAGCTTTCTCAGACTCTATGTGTTCCAACTCATCCTCTATCTCTTCATCGTCAGTAATCGGATCTTCCACTTCAGGTTTTGGCTTCTTTTGAGCACCGATGATTTGTATATCATGTTCTTCAGCCACTGTGGCGTTTATCGGTTTAGGTGCAACAACAATTGGTCCAAACTTTCCGTGTTTTTCTAGAGTATATTTGACAGTGAACTTAATGTTTGCCGTATCTCGTTGTTTGCACGCTGCTTTAAAACAGGTTGGACCCATAGGCTTCAGATTCAAAAACTTTATGCTCTTCACCAGGTATGGATACTTCTCATCAAGAATCATCTGAACAAACCTTGGATATAATAGGAAAACTTTCTTCTTAGGATTTTCCAGCATGTTCTTCAATTGTCAAAAATAAATGCGGAGAAGTTGTAATCCTAGTTGTTCACCAGAGCGAATAATGCAGCTGATTGTGTCTGGTTGAGCTGATCCAATTTGCCTTTGTTCTCACCAATGCATTGTAGAAAGATATGTGCCAAAAATCTCCAATACGGCGGGAACATTTTCTTTAAAACTGTTGGAAATGTGCCTTCGTAGCTCATCTGTCATAACGCTTGAACAACTATGTCTTTGGCGTATGATGTCGGATGGTAAGCCTGATCATTAATCTTTAATATCTCTCGTACGTCTGCCTCTGAAATAATAATATCTTTCTTTTGGATCTTTGTCTCAATTGTCCCTATGCCACCGGCACCACTTCTCTTAATTTCGGCTTTTATCCAAAAATCCTGAATCATATGTTCATAAATGACCGGATTTTTCTTTAAGGCATGAGGGATTCAACATTTGTTTAACCTGACTATCATCAAATTGAACATTTCGTAGTAACGGCCAGAGAATCTGACATAAAGCATGCCTGATTATGAAAGGGTTCAATATCAATCTTACGTTTTTCCATCATCCTCTACGCCATTTTCTGCACTTTTGAACATAAACGTTAAGTTTAATTATAAAAATTAACTTAGTTAACCCTTTTGACTGTTCAATCCTATATCGAACGAGTCAACGGGTCAATAAGTCAACATCGTTCAAGAAAGGGTCAAGGGGGTCAAACATACAAGCCAACAGTTAAAAAGGTTCAAAACAATTTTGATCTGGTCAATAAATGAAAAAGTTCAAAACAGACTGAACTCGTCAACATGATTCGAATGAACCGGGTCAATAGTGTTTCATATTGACAAGGGTCCAAAGGTAATTCGAATGAACCCTTGGCAGTTCAACCGAGATGACTTGACATTTTGGATGAATATGTCAGATTTCGGATGATTAATCCGAAATGCATATCTATGACCCGAGATGCATCCGAAATGTAATAAGTCATTCGAGATCCATCCAAGATGCTATTAAATCCATTCGTGTTCCATCCGAGATGCAAGGGAATATCAAACCTAAGAGTTTAAGATGGTTCGTCCGAGAGAGATCCGAAAGGAATCAAGGCTTTGAAATGAATCAAAATGATTCGAAACAAGCCATTTTATAGACATGAAATAGGCCTATCCGAAATGTTGAGCCAGGCCCATTTCGAAAACAGTGGTCTGCCTAGCCCATTTCAGACATGTAAGCCATCTAGATGATGGGCCAACTCGAAATGGTGGGCCCAATTCGAATCCGTCTGAGATGAGTGGGCCCATCCAAAAGAGATGGGCCCATCCGAGTTACGTGGGGCCCATCGAAAATAGTAATTTTATTCGAAATGTTGTGGGCCCACTTGTTTCCCTATTGTGAACAGTAACACCTTTTGGTCAAAGTCCATGATCCAACCAACCGAGCAATAATAAAATAATACAATAATAAAATAATAAAAGAGAGAGGTTGTCATGGAAGCAAACCATTCATGAACCAATTAAGGAACACTTTTCACACGAGCTTAGTCAGACTGGTCCATACGATTACCGATATATTTGTCCACTTAAATTTATCACGTCAGCCTTCAATTTTTAACCTTGGTACTTAACTAGATAAAGTTTTCTATAACATCCATGTGTCCCATGTTAAGACATACACCCGCGATCAAGGTAAGTACAACAGTTCATCGTAACGCGTGAGTATACTGAGATTATCCTTTCGGTTTACAACGTCAGACTTGTTGGTGAGTAGGTCAGTACATCGTACTGCAGATTGACCAATCAACATCTGACGAGGGCTAGGCTTTATACCTTATTCAATCTTTTTGACTTTTGAAGTGCACAAAATTTTTTGATGATGAGATTTCCTTTCTTTTAAGGTTTTGGCCTTCAATTTTGGCTCTTTTGAGGATATCCTAATCATGCCTAGGTCTGCATTTATCCGGATGCAACAGAAGGGCATCCCTGATATTCTGGATGATTCATCAGTATACCCACCTAGAACTTCAGACGTTGGCTGTCTATCAATATAGGATTTAAGACCATGAAATCATACGCCGATGATATGTTACCCACGTGATGTATAAGTAGTAGAATTTTGTCACTTGGTATCTTTTTGCCCTTTGAGCGAAAGCCTATCAACACATCGTAGTGGATCCTCGCCTTTTCAGCATCCATACCTTACATGTGTTAATTAAATTCATTAGTTCGAAAATTTTAATTTTATTTTCCCCATTTTCCTGGAACAACAAATATTTCTTCCTCTAAATTTGTGCAAAAGTAGAATACTTTATGCTCAAATTAAGTTAGTTTAGCTATTGATAATTATTTATTCATATTTACGTGGTTTTATTTATATATATATATATATATATATATATATATATATATATATATATATATAGTTGCTCAATTGGTATACCGCATCATTTTGAAAGGACCGACAAGCACCTTGAATCTCGAGTAGCTGATAGGTTTTGTAAAAAGATCCCTTTATTAGTATCAGTATGGATTTGTTCAAGTTTAATCAATCCTTTGTCATAGCAATCTCGAATGAAATGAACTCTGATATCAGTGTGATTGGTATCTTGAGTGAAAAACAAGGTTTTTGATGATTTGGATAGCGGCATTGTTATCACAATAGAAAACAAGACGATACTGGAGTGATCGTTCGGAACAAAGCTCGGCTAGTGGTGCAGGGTTTCAGACAGATCGAAGGCCTTGACTATGATGAGGTATATGCACCCGTTTAGAAGCCATACACATCTTCTTGGCATATGCATCCTACATGGGTTTCACGGTTTATCAAATGGATGTCAAGACGTGTTTTTGTACGGGAAGGTCAAGGAGGAGATTTACGTTGCTCAACCCCTGGTTTTACAGATCCAAAGAAGCAAGGATATGCGTATAAGTTAGATAAAGCTTTGTATGGTTTGCACCAAGCACCTCGTGCATGGTATGCAACTCTAACAGAGCATCTACTTGCTCATGGTTATGTCGAGGAATGATAGATCAAACGTTTTTCACTAAACGCAATGGCAAGGATCTTATCCTTGTTCAGATCTATGTTAATGACATCATCTTCGGGTCTACCAATGAAGTGCTATGCAAAGAATTTGAGGACGTGAGGAAGAAGAAGTTCGAAATGAGTTCTATAGGTGAAATGACTATGTTTCTAGGCTTGCAAGTTCGTCAGAACAATCAAGGAATCTTGATCCATCAAGGAAAATATGTTCAGGACGTTCTTGCAAAATTTGACATGTCAAACTCAAAGCCCATCGACTCGCCCATCGCCGAACGACCATTGCTGAATGAGGATGCTGAAGGTGATCCGGTAAATCCAACAATGTACCGATCTATGATTGGTTCATTGATGTACTTAACTGCGAGCCGACCGGACATCATGTTTGCGGTCTTCCAATGTGCCAGATATCAAGCTAATCCTAAACTTTCTCATCTTTCAACAGTTAAATGGATCTTTGATACCTCAAGGGTGCCCAAAATTGCGCCTCTAGTATCCTCGAGATTCGAATTTTGATCTATTTGCTTTTTTTGATAGTAACTTTGGAAGGAATACAAGGATATGAAGTCCACATCAGCTGGATGCCAATACTTGGGAGACATGCTTATTTCCTAGCACTGCAAAAAGCAACAAACAATGTCTTTATCTACTACATAAGCAGAATATGTTGCGGCATCTGCATGCTATTCCCAGGTTATTTGGATACAAAATCAGCTCGAGGATTGCGGTTTGACTTATATTACCACTTCTATCTATTGTGATATGATGCCGCTATCTAGATTGTCAAAAACCCTGTTTTTCACTCCAAAACTAAGCACATTGATATCAAAGTTCATTTTATTCGAGATTGCTTCGATAGAGGATTAATAAACTTGAACAAATCCACACGATTGCTAATACAACGGATCTTTTTACAAAACCTGTCAATAATTCGAGATTCAAAGTGCTTGTGGACCTTTTGAAAATGATGCGTTTTACCGACTTAGTAATTTCTTAAAAAATAAAAAAATAATAAAAAATAAAATTTTTATATATCGCAAAATAACTAAATTTGTGCATTAAGTTTTCTATTTCTGCACAAATTTAGGGGGAGAAATATTTGCTTTACTGTTCAAATCTAATGTACTTGGTTAACACATGTAAGGTATTGATGATGTAAAAGCAAGGATTCTTGTGATGTGTTGATAGGCTTATCGCTTCAAGAGTAAAAAAGATACCAAGTGACTAACTTTCTCACAAGCTATGCATCTCGCGGGTAAAGTATAATCGGCATAAGATTTCATGGTCTTAAATCTGGTGTTGATAGATAGCCAATGTCTGAAGTTTCAAGTCTTTATACCGTTAAGTCATCCGGGATATCAAGACTGCCCTTCTGTTGCATCCAGGTACATGCAGACCTAGGCACAGTAAGGATATTCTTAAAAGAGCCTGAATGGAAGGGCCAAAACCTTAAAGGGGAAATCTCTTACGAGAAAAACCTAAAAGTAAAACATACCGTATAAGGTATTGTGCCTGTAACCCTTGTCTGATATTGTTTGGTCTCTCTACAGTACGTTGTACTGGCCTGTCCACCAACAAATCGGACATTGTAAGAAGAAAGGATGACCTCGGTATATTCACTTGTTATGATTAACTGTTGTGCTTACCTTGATCACAGGGGTATGCCTTGATGTGGGACACACAGATGTTATTGCAAACTCACTTGATGAAGTCACAAGGTTGAAAATTGAAGATTGATGAGATGAGTTTAAAAGGACAAATATATCAGCAATCACACGGTTCCATTGACCAAACTCATGCTAAAAAATGTTCCTTAATCAGTTCAGAACTGGTTTGATCTCATGGCAACTCTCCCCTTATCTTTTAATGGTTACTATTCTTATTAATATTCTTTCTTCCTGTAAGACTGGTTGCTTGGTTGGTTGGATCGCAGATTTTAATAGAAGGTGTTACTGTTAGGACTGGTTAAAACTGATAGGGGCCTGAAAAGATTTAAATATTTTTGTTTAGAGTGGGCCCACTCATCTCGAATACATTCACCTGTTTTGAATACTGTTTCGAGATGGACCTGGTTAGAGATGGATCTGGCCTAGTCATTTAATTGTTCAGAGATGGGTCGCGCTATGTTTTGACTCTATATAAAGCCCATCTCTAGTCATTTCGGATCATTTCGAATTCATTTTTTCTAGATCTCTCTCATCTCTGTCTCTGAGGTAGTTCTTCTTCATCTTGGGTGCATCTCAGATGCATTCCGGATGCTCTTATATGAACCATCTCGAATGACAAAGGGTCATTGACTTGAATCCTTAGCATTCGAGTTCATCTGACCTGTGAACCTTTGAACTTCAGTTATCTTTTGATCCTCTGACCTTCACCTCTGAACTGCTAACTTGTCAATCAAGTTGATCTATCATTACATTTTAGAGGAAATTAATGTTTGCTATGAATGATGACATATCTGTTTCAAGTGCAGAAAAATGGCGCAGAAAATAATGGATAAACGGTAGCTGGAAGTCGAAGCTTTTAACCAACAAGCCTTCTATTTGTCTGATCCTCCGCCAGAATATAGCGAGAGATTTGATTATCTGGTTATTGGTCTGAGCAACTGCCGACTCACTCATGCTCTAAAGTCAAATCCAGTAATCGATGAAGACATGATTCAGGACTTCTGGATCAATACTAAAGTCAACGGTGGAGGTGCTTACATTGAAACCAAGATTGGAGAAAGAGAAATTGAGGTTTTAGAGACAGACATACGAGACGCATTACAATTTGGAGACAGTGAACCTCATTCTACTTCATTCGATAAGGATAGTGTGATGAAAGCTCTTCGTCGAATGAGCTATGAAGGAGCATATCCAACAGTGTTGAAGAAGCTATTCCCACCATACTAGAGGTGCCTTGGTCACATATTTCTACAATGCATTTCAGAAAATAAAGGCGGCCAGGACCAACTGAATCAGACACAGACTGCAGCGCTTGTTGCATTAGTAAACGACTAGGACTACAACATTCGGTTAACATTTTAACTTATGCTGGAGGGTACAAAGAAGAAGGTGTTTCCTCTATATCCAAGATTTGTGCAGATGATTATTGACAAGAAGTATCCAGAGCTGATAAAAGGCACAAACCACCTGAACTTAAAGCTGCTAGGACAGAGTTGTTTTGAAGCAGCATGTAAACAGCGGGACTCTGCTAAGGTCAAGTTTGTGGGTTGATATGAGCTTATTAAACATGGGAAATTCAAGGAAATTGTGTCTGCTCTTAAACCAGTGACAACGTTCGTAGCTGAAGAGCATGATATTCAAATTGTAGGGGGACAAGGCAACCAGAACTTGTCGTTGAAAATCTTGTTTCAGAAGAAGAAAACGAAGAAGCAGCAGCACAGGATGAATCAGAGATAGCTAAGGAGACTACGAGAGAAATGAATTTGATGGCTGAATCAGAGACAGCTGAGGAGACTACGAGAGAAATGAATTTGATTTCTGCTGAGAATCTTGAAGCTTTACTTGCATCTCTAAAGGGTGATTTTGGGATCCCTTCTCCTAGTATCATTCCTTCCGATGAAACATTGTTTAAAGATTATGAAACTAAGAACGTTCTTCCATCTGATGTCTCTGATCTCCTCAAGCCCCCAAGCTCAAGCTCTATTCTTGATCTAATATTTCAGCCAAAAAGTTCTAATGGAGGTCGTGGTGTATCAGGTAGTTCTGGCGGTAGCTTATATGAGAATGAAGAGGCTGCAATAAGAATGGCAGCAGAAAAGATGAAGTTTATCGAGCAATCTGATAGCGATAAGAATGAAGCTGTGGATGTTGGCAAGCTACAGCAAAGAATAGTGCTGCTAGAGCAAGAAAATGAATTGAAAAACGCTCAAATAGCTTCCTTACAGAATCAGATATCTACATGGATCAAGCTATTAAGCAACTTCAAGGAGATGTGAGCCTGATGATGACAGAGATTTATGAGATGAAGGTTAAGTTGGAGAAAAAGTTTGGAAGTGAATTTGCGGATAAGGATGATGATCCAATTAATGTTGCACATCATGAATGAACAGAAGCAGAAAAGGCTGCAGCTGATGTAGAGAATGAAGCGGGCTTGAATGCATATCTTTCAGCTGAAAGATCAAAGAAGAGAAAGCAGCCGCAAAAGGGAGTACCAGCAGCAAGAAGATGCTCGTAATGAAGAATCAAGATGTGAATCCACTCGATGAAAATTTTCAGCCAAAGGATCCTTCCAAAGTATCATACCGATATGTCATGGAGATAGGATCAAGCCATTATGATAAAGTTGGAAACAAGTCAGAAGTGAAATGTTGGAGTATGATCACGACAGGAACTTATGGATCGTCACGAGAAAGAGAGCGGACACAGAGAATACTATCTGAAACAGACACAATTTGTCCTCGAACAAGATAGATCTCTAAAAAGTCTGTTAAGAGCTCACTACTCTGACTCAAATCCGAATCAACGAGGTCCTGGTTGGGCATTTCACTCAAAGCTTGAACATGAAATATCTCATAACTTTCCGACGTTGAAAACTGTAAAGAAAAGCCCAGGAATTCGAGATCCTCATACTCGCAAGCGGTTTTAGATCACTAACCCTCTTGTATATATAGCTAATGATGTATT